>UCOH01006699.1:0-27785 GCA_900474275.1 Synergus japonicus
ATATATATATATATATATATATATATATACCCTAAAAAATTGAACGAATTTTATTTTATTTTCCTGATGCATTGTCAAGAAAATGACTTCACGTTTTATAAAAGAGACAAATTCATCAGTTAAGAGGATAAGTTGAGAGAATTGAAAAGAAAGTTGGACGATAGTGTATGCTTTTGCTGAGCAGAACTTGAGGCTGCTTTCAAGCAAACATGTGAAACTAGAGTGCATGATAGAGTTCAGCAACGTTGATTAGTTCATCAATCAATGACGAAGTGTTTACTCCTTCGACATCTGATCAATTACTGACTGATCCACAGTTTCGAGCCACCCTTCGCTTCCCTCCGTGCCAATCAGAATACGAAGTCTTTACAGTTTTGAGGCAATATGTCATTGATTGATCGTTCAATGGAAGCCAGCTAACTTCCTTTATTTCCTAAATTAATCGCTTCGAAGATTTAGCAACATGTATTCTCAGGATTATTTTTTTATAGAAATTAAGGGTTTCTTCTTCGGTAAAAACTGCAAAAAATAAGGAGTTTATTTGGAATGTATGTTTATCAAGTGAAGTTTCATTTTTATGAATTTTTACAAAATTCTCTCAGCTGAAAATTTCTTGTAAGTTGTCTTTTTTTCCAGTCTTGATGCCTTATAATTGAACCGACTTGTTTTTTTCTTTGCATCTTCTAGGTCGGAGAATAATTAAGACCTTTGCGTTAAATTAATCAAGCGCAACGTAGCTACTTCAGAGCCTCTTGCAAAACATCTTATATAAATCAGGATTCATTCTCGCATTGAGCTATCTCCCTTTCTTACTTATCAAGCTTCACAGTCTTCTTGCATTTCCATTATTCTGGGAACTCTGTACATGCGAATGAAGTACGGCGAAAAATAAAAACTAAATAAGATCTATTGAGATTGACCCAGCTCGTTGCAGAGATGCTGCGCAGATGAAGCAAGGAAGATGTAGTCACCCTCACAGAAAATAGAATTGTATTTCACAATGGCCCTTTTCACCCGGATAAATCTTTCCTCGGTGGAGTCTAATTTGTATGTAGGATAAAAGCGAATTTGATTCTAGTTTCTAGTACTGAAAAACAAAAATAAGAAGAGGTGAAAATAAAAAAAAAAAACTTCTGTTTTTATTTTCCAGTGAACTTTTCCTTCGAAATTTTTATAAGTAAATATTAATTTCTGTGATTAAATAAGTTTTAAAGAAACCAGCTAACGAAGCTGCATTTCAATACAAGATAGATATTTAGTTTTAGGGTTTTTTTTGGGGTTTTTTGTTGTTTTTTCTTTTTTTGTAAGAAATTTTTACACTTTTTTTTTATTTCTTTTATGTATATAATGAATGCCTGCAAATTTTAGCCGGGACAAATGCAAAAGAGTATATAAAGCTCGAAAGTAGGTTACGAGTCATTTCAACTTTCTAAATTGTGTACTGCTCATTTGCAAAATAATAATTCAGGAAACTGCGTTATTAAACAGAAATTATATAATAAAAATTCGAAAATTTGTTTAATTCTAGTTATATTTAAAATTTAGCTAGATGTGATGTAATGCAAATTTAAATATTAGATGACGTGTTTCAGATCTTTTGATCGTTACCAAGGTAAAAACTTAAAGCGCGTTTGGTAAAATTGGATTAAAGTCGCAAGGAACTTTGACGAGTTTCACATTGGCTTGAAACTTTATATAGTCGCTGAAAAAGAAGATCCTTACTCTTTTAACTTGCATCGTATATTTAAGAGTGCTGGGTAGAAAAAATTTAAGCGGTTTGCATAAACTACAACTACATCATTTTTTAAAATAACTTATTCGGTATTAAACAAGAAAATTGTTATTTTTTAGGAAGATTGTCAATAAATTAGATTTATACTTTACTAATAATTACATTTATTTTTTATGTACTGATGAACTAATGAAATTTCCCTTTTCTTGTTTCAGGTAAGTTCTTCCATTAAATCTGAATTGATCAATTAGTGAGTGAGTAATTATACTTTCATTTACAAATTCAAGTTTCGATTCAATTCATTACTTTTCAATAGGGTGAGGAGTTTTTGTGTTATCGGATTGGATTTTGCTTTAGTGAACTTGTTTTAATTATAGAACTTATTACAGGTTGGCTACATTTCAGGGAAGTCAGGGAAAAATGTCAGGAAAATGCAAGTAGTTGTCAGCGAAAATAGAAATTGACTATTATGTTAACTATGTTATTTTTGCAGTATACAAAGATTTCGAGGAATTATAATTAATTTTTAGGTATTCTCTGAGATTCTCTAGGTTTCTAATGATTTCAAAACATTTTCAATAATTTAAAAAGATTTTAAGAGATTTTTAGGACTTTTAAGTAATTACAAGAGATTTGCATAATATTTAAAAGATTTAGTTGCATTTTAAAAGGATTACAGGAAATTTTAAGATATTTTTCAGAAAGTTTAGGGAATTCAAAGAATTTTAAGGAATTTTAAAGTTCTTTGAGAAATTTTAAAGGATTTCACGAGATTTTTATGATTTTTTAAAGATTTTGTGAAATTTCAGGGAATTTTGAAAAGTTTTCAAAAATTATAAAAGTTTTTTTTTACGATTTAACAGTTTTTCCTGGGATTATAAAGAATTTTAAGAAACTTGTGAGAATTTTAAGAAATGTTAACGAATTTTAAGCGATTTCTAATGTTTTCATGAAATTTTGAGGAATTGTAAGAAAATTCAAAAGATTTTTATGATTTTCAAGATTTTTATGATTCTTAAAAGACTTTGTGGAATTTAATGAGATTTTTAAGAATTCGAATGAATTTTAAGAATGTATAGGGAATTCAAAGAATTCAAAGAAGTGATCTCATGAAATATTAACAAATTTGAAGGGATTTCTTGGAATTTTAAGATGTTTTTCTTAAAATTTAATTCGTGAAATACTCATAAAATTCCCAAAAACTTCTGCAAATTCTTTGAATTCTACGATACAACTTAAAGTCCCTTTAAATTCTTTAAAATTCATTAAAATTCTTAAAAATCTCATTAAATTCCACAAAGTTTTTTAAGAATCATAAAATCTGTGAATTCTACGATAAAATTTAAAGTTCCTTACAGCCTTTAAAATTCAAAAGTTGTTGTGAATTCGACAAATTCTTACGAAGGAAGTAATTTTAAGGCGTCTACCTACTTTAGATGCGCAAAAATAAGGCTATTTTCAAGAATTTTTTTCTCTGGGACGGATGGTCTGAAACAAAAGAATAAAACGGTTTTAGATTCAGCAGATAAATGGTTATAGCGCATATCATACGATTTTTAATTTTTTTCAAAATTAACAAAATTGCGGGCATTTTTCGAAAAGTAAGGAAAAATCACGTATTTTTTCACCTTTTCTTGAGAAAAAAAAAAATAGTTCAAATCAAAATTTCAAAAATCGTATGATATGCGCTATAGTTATACTCATAAAGAATATATGGTAAAATTTTGGTAATTATATAATATTATATTATATAATATTAGCTCGGGTAGTTACGTAAACAGCGCCTAAAAGTACACTTAGACTACTCCGATCTTTATGAAATTTTAGTATGATATTGTCAGATATATATAGATTAAATGCGATATTACACAAAATTTTGGAAAAATTTCAAAAGTATTATTATCGAAAGTTTATACGGATTTTTAATACTTTTCTGTCAGGGAAACGTCAGGAAAATATCAGAAAAATTGAAAAATTAAATCTTGTGGCCACACCCTGTATTAGAAAGGTGCAGAAATGCATACATAAAATTGAGCGCTAAGCGGCATCGTTTAAAAAAGTAAATAAATAATGATTGGTGTGATTTAAAAAAAATGACACGTGAGAAGTGAGATGTAGTGGAAATTACATAATTTCCTTTGAGCGTAAATATGCAATTTCATCGAATACATCATGCTTGAATGAATTTTGTGTACCGAGAAGCTTGAACATATTCGTGCGTCGGTGGAGACAAAATGTTTTATCCCCCTTCACTTCGCTCCGCGCTCACTATCAGCAGACAGCCGAGTGTATATGAGGGTATAACTAAGGTCGCGATCGCGATTTAAGGCGCGCCTGAGAAAAATACCAGCGATTTTCCAAATCCGCCTGGCAGCGAGCGTAGCACGAAAATATTGGCAAATGGTGAAGACAACAAGAAGAACACGGGAGAGTGAAGTAACGGGGTTGAGGTGATGTGAGTTGAAAAAGAAGCAGAGTGGAGCTGAGGGTAGGAGGAGGAAGAGGAGTAAACATGGGTGGAGGAGTTGCTTGGTTGGGAGAAGGTTTGCGATCTACGCAGGGAATAGGAGTTTGAACTGGAGAGAATAAGCTTGGCGGGGGGGGGGGGGGGGGGGGGGGGCATGAGTTATCGCAGCAACTATCTGCTCAACTGGGCGGATTTATTTCTATAGGTACAATCTGCTGCAAAATAAAGTATTTTCAAAATAAGAGAGAAAGAAACGATGTAGCCGAGATATCGCCCCTATTTGTTTCACAGAGGACAGGAGTGCGCGAATGTTCATCCCTGAAAAATGTCCTTATAGTGGCGGTTTCGCCAAATTGATATAACGCTTCAAAATTTAATTGCGTGGAAACTAAGTTTGATCGACTTTTAAGAGTAGTTTCATTTGTTATTAAGAGAATCCAACCAATAGGTAATGAATGATAGGTAATTAGAATATAGCTCTGATGAATAGCTGATGAGATTCGCAGGTCTTACCAGTGAATCAAAGGTGAGACAGTCTTTCTCGATAGGTAGAAAAATTGTCCTTTCGCGAAGGGAAGCATAGAGAATATTAAGTAGGAGTATTACAAGTTTTTGTGATAAAGCGTTGCGTTGCGTTGGCGTAGGGGTTGCGAAAGGGGGTACTAGCTATAAGTCAGGCATAAGAAAGCGAAGATGAAAACCCTGCCTCTTCCGCTGAAGAAACACCGATGTTGAAAAACAGGAGATAGGAAGGACTGGACGAGGGTGGGTTTATCGATAACATATTTTTCGACTTTGTCCTGCGGGTCTTTGCAGTTCTGATCGGGATAAACCCAATGTTACTTTCAAATCTTCTAGGCGAAACTCGAAAGTGCTCCTGGCTGTATTTCACCCTGTTGTCCCATCGTCTGAAAATTTCTTGATGTAGAAAAATTGCAAAAGAGTAAGAACTTATCAATTGGAGGATGATTTGCTTTAGCAATTTCTTGCAGAGACGATTTCGACAATTGTTATAGCTTCAGCTTCCTCACCTTTGGATTGTAAGTTGCACTCTGTTATTCGGTTCTATTTCCTTCTTGATAACAGTGTGTCAATTTCACTCGGTGGAACAAGAGCTAAAACCAGGAAATCTTAATACTCCATCGACAAGAAAGGAGCTAACGTGACACTCGCATCAGCGAATTCTCGACAGTCGATAGATAGGCAGGTTCACTCCTAAGTGGGTAGATAGTTGAGTAGGTGGTTATCTCGGGCGAAGCGTCTGCTTAATGCAAATAGTCACCGACAAGCGATAGACGATAGATGAAGGCAAACAAAGATAGCTTACCGCAGATTTTTCCTTTTTCCTTTCTTTTTCCTTTTTATTTTTTTGAATAAATTACATCTGACATCGGAGGGATGTGATCTTTTACTTTTATCAAATCTCATTATGGTAGACGACGTAAAAGCTGATGAATCAAGATTAAGGGTAGCGAGTTTCTGATTAAAATTTATTACCCTTGCGAGAGGTGATACTTCTTACCAAATTTACAATTTACACCCACAGATTTCTACCATTACTTCCCAACTATGTTATGATGATGGAGGGAGGTTTCACATTTTAATCAAGTCTCACAGAATGTAGGAATGTATGCAGTGTACGATATTTTTGAAAACTGGTAAATGGCTATATTTCGATTCAGTTCTGACCTCAATCTCATTTTGTTTTAAGCTTAATGTGAAACAGCATTCGGTCTCGGAATAACAGAGAATTTACATCTCGGTGGGAACCAAAGCAAAGGGCCGAGTTGCGTATACTGAGGACTATCAGTGGAATGAGACGCACCGGAATTTAGTCAGCTTCCCGAGTGAATTTTTCTATCTCTCGTTGGCTTTTGTCTGCGACCTTCGCGTATGACCATTATAAACTACCCAGGGCAAAGCTATCCAGGAAAGGCTAACACAATCGAGTAAAATACGGTTGCAGTAGCCGGCAGACTCAGGAAGTGGCTTTCCCCTCGGAAAATGGTTGTGCGGATTCCTGGATTCAACCAAACCAGGAGTTTAATTCTGCCCTCGTTGATCTTTTTGTCCTCACATGGAATCATGATTCAGGAAGAACTCGCAGAAAAAAAATCACCGTAGGGTTCATACATGACATCTGTTTCGCTGGAAAAATTCTATATCTTATCGGTGATGTTTCACTCTTAACAAAAGGATTTCCCGAGTAGAGATTTTGTGCAAACGTAGCTGTAAATTGTGCTTGACGATACTAATACATCCGTAAAAAATGTGTGCTAAGAATAACGTTGAAATAGTATAGTGAATATATAGATAGATAAAAAATAATTTTATCGAATTTGGTTGAAATTTGATATTTAAATATAAAATGTTGAAGAAAAAAATTTGGAAAATGAAAATTTGAGTTAGGTATGAACGTAAGTTACTCGTTACAGTTCATGTAGCGAAAAAGAATGGCAATACTGGTAGAAACGGGACATCAGGAAAAGAACGAGTTCACATTGTACTATCTACGTAGTTTATACTTCTCATATGCGGGTTTTCGCATTCCGAATGCAGCTCACGCAGAGAATCTAAAAAAGTTAATATCTGCCGTCGAGTTGGCGTGCCTTGACTTCAAAGCAGATTTGTTTTCGCATTTCCAGGTTTATTTGGCTCGGTTATAGCACCCTCAGCCTCCTGCACCTATTCCTCTCATTCGCTCTTTCTCTTCTTACTCTCCAGATAGTGCTCTTCGACGTTGTGAACGTGAAAATCTTGTTAGCCTCTTAGCTCAAGCACGAAAGATGCCGAAGTCTTCGTATTCGATATCACGGAAAAACCAGCTCTTATTACATATCTGACTTTTCCCATTTCCCACCTGTAACTTTATGTTATATATATATATATATATAATTTTGATTAGGTTTCATGATGAAAGGATTCGTTACGGAACTCAACTATATATACACCTTTTTTCAATTGATAAAGTTGAATCATATGAAATATTATTAACATCAGAATTATAAGATCATTCCGGGTTATTTCCGGTTTCAAGATTCTTTTCCTGATAATTAAAATAATAAGGAAAGTCAGTAATAATATTTTTATTTGATACTTGGTTTTTGGGTTTTATGTCAATTTTGTTATTTTTTTAGTGTGATTTCCATTGAGGGTGGTCTTCGGGGGTGGAAGCGAGAGTTCGCACCCCCTCTATTATGTTGGAGATTATTAAAAAGAATTTTCCAAGGTTATAAATACTTTGAATTTTATTGGGTTTTTTGCTGTGTTCCATATGGGGTGGTTTTTAGGGGTGGTAGAGAGAGTTTGCTCCCCCTCTATTATTTCGGAGATTATTAAAAAGAATTTTCCACGTTTCTTCAAAATATTTTATAAATCATAAAAATTTTGTGAAATCCTTTAAACTTTCATGAGGAAAATTTAAATTCTTTAAAATTTACTAATATTTCATGAGATACCTTCAATTTTCACTAATCTTTTTAAAATTCTTCAAAATACTTTGAAGTACTTTTAAATAATTCCAAGAAAAACTTCAAAATATGTTATAAATTTCCTAAAAATCTCTTAAAATTTCCTGTAATCCTTCAAAATTTCAAGAAAATTATTTTCAGAATCTCTTAAAACCTATTGAAATCTCTTAAAATTCGCTGAAATATTTTGAAACTCCTAAAAATATCTTTAAATATATTAAAATTCCATAAATCACTTTTAAAATGTCCCAACTACTTATTGAGGGTGGTTTTCAGGAGTGGTCACGAGAGTTCTCACCCCCTCCATTATTTTGGAGATTATTAAAGAGAATTTTCCACGTTTAAAAATCCTTTGTATTTTATTGGGTTTTTGCTGTGTTCCATAGGGGGTGGTTTTTAGAGGTGGTCGCGAGAGTTATCACCCCTTCTATTATTTTGGGGATTATTAACGAGAATTTTCTACATTTCGAAATCTGATGTTTTTTATTAGGTTATTGGGTTTTAAATCACTTTTGTGACTTTTTAGTGTCATTTCCATTAAGGGTGGCTTTTAGGAGTTTTAGGATTTTTGGGGATTATTAAAGAGAATTTTCCACATTTCAAAATGCTATGTTTTTACATTCTCATCAGAGAAGGTATTAGTTTTGTGTAAAATTTGACCCCTCCAGTTTTTGTCAAATGTCTACGTTTTGGGACCCCCTGAACTCGAAAAACATGTTTTTACGAATGTGTCTGTCTGTCTGTCTGTAGATTTTTAGTTTGTGAGCACGATAACTTTCGAAAGAATTGACCAATTGGATTGTCCTTTGGTATACTCTTTTAGTGTCCTAAAATGAAGGTCAAGTTCGTTAGCCAGCCATTTTAGATAAAAATTCAAAAAGTTGGAGCATTTTGAAAAATTTTGAAACCACTTTTTTTTTAATTTGACAATTCTAATTACGGATGTTCGTAGTACTCAAAAAGTCGAACAATTTTTCTTAATAACTTTTTTGGATAAAAAAAAAAATTGAAAGACATGTTACGTCCTACCTAATATTTATTTACTAACCGACCTAACTGGCAACAGACTCGATTTCTATATAACTAATTCCCTCGTTTTAGTCCACAACTTAATGGGAATCTGGGAACGAGGATAAGCCAAATGAAAGAAAGGTTTTAAATAGAATGTACACAATTTATTAATTTAAATTACTATTCAATTTTAACACATATATTTCCGAAGATGACCCTTACGAAAAGCTAAAATGAGCCCGAGTGGGCTTACCGGTGATGTTTCGTTAGATGCGTACTGGTAATCCTTTTATGATCCTGCTCGTGACACTGGGTTTCCTTCCTTTTGTAAGTTCAGTAGTTTCAATAGTTTCTCCTTAGTGGGATTTAGATATTTTATAGGTTCACTTCTCCATTTCTGAGTTTTAGCATTTACCCTCCACTTGTTTAAACACTGGGTCGAACTGATTCGACACTTTACACACATTCACCGTAGTAGATCTGAACCCTTCGCTTTTTTAACTAAAAATCGACTAGACTGATGACTGCACTGTTAACCGCCGAATTTAAGACCAACTGAGACTAAAACTCAAACTCAGACTCAGACTCAGACTAGAGTGTTCTGAAGAAGATTTGCACTCTGCACGTGTTGTTTACCCGAGACTCAAGATTGGAGACTGATACTGAATACTGCATGCCGCTTTGGGTCGTGCTGTTTTTATGTTGATCTTTAGAAACCAAAAATTTCAATAGAGTAGTGTTAGAGCGGTGTCCGTGTGCGGCAAAATTTCAATAGACTAATGTTAGTGCACACGGATACTCTGCAGGTGTCCATCCGCTTTTTTGGGTCAGTTGCACTAGCGAGGGTGGTTTCTAGACCTCTCACAGATGCGTTGAGTGATTGAGAGTGTGTATGTTTCTTGTGGGTGTCTCCTATACAGATAGAGTTTATAGTGTTCCTTTGAAGGCGTGAGTTTGGGTATGACAGTCGATGTCCTCTTGTAGATTTAGAGATTTATTAGTGTTGCAGGTGGCTCGGGTCGTAAGGGTCAGTTACAAAAGTATGAATGAAATTATAATTATGGCTTATGATGTAATGATTACATGTTGTCAATGGTGATTATGATAATGATTAATTACTTAATAGCCAAACAATTAGTTAATAGTTAATTAATAATTAGTTAACTAATGTCATGCTGACATGACAGACATAACATTTTGAAAATCAAAAAAAAAATAAAATTTAAATTAAAAGCCAAGCAACGCACGATATGAAAAAAAGTCTAAAGATGAAAAATGTTCCTGTTTGAACACTCTATAGGACTGACAAAAACTTTTTGAATTTCCTTAAAACATCAAAAATTCAAATTTTGAACCAAATAACGCGAAATTCAAAGAAGATGATAAGAAACATAATTATTAGTCTAAAAAAGATCTACAAGTTCTCTTTTGAACATTTCTTAGTAGGATGAATAGTTTTCCATTTAAACGTGAAAAATACTTTTAATAATGTCAATTATTTTTACGTTCTCATCAGAGAAGGTATTATTTAATTTAAAAATTCTAAAGACGGATGTTCGTAGTACTCAAAAAGTCGAACAATTTTTCCTAATGACTTTTTTGAATAAATAAAATTGAAAGACATAACATTTTGAAAATCCGAAAAAATGAAAGAAAACCTAAATTAGAAGTAAAACAACGCACGATATAAAAAAAAGTGTAAAGATGAAAAATGTTTCTTTTTGAACACCCTATATGATAGGTATAAAAACTTTTTTACATTCTCATCAGAGAAGGTATTAGATTTGTGCAAAATTTGACCCCCCCAGTTTTAGTCAAATGTTTTTACAAGGGTTTACCAAAATATTTAATTTTACAAGTTTAGTGTACTTTTATCATTTTGGTAGATTTATTTTTTACATTCTCATCAGAGAAGGTATTATTTAATTTAAAAATTCTAAAGACGGATGTTCGTAGTACTCAAAAAGTCGAACAATTTTTCCTAATGACTTTTTTGAATAAATAAAATTGAAAGACATAACATTTTGAAAATCCGAAAAAATGAAAGAAAACCTAAATTAGAAGTAAAACAACGCACGATATAAAAAAAAGTGTAAAGATGAAAAATGTTTCTTTTTGAACACCCTATATGATAGGTATAAAAACTTTTTTACATTCTCATCAGAGAAGGTATTAGATTTGTGCAAAATTTGACCCCCCCAGTTTTAGTCAAATGTTTTTACAAGGGTTTACCAAAATATTTAATTTTACAAGTTTAGTGTACTTTTATCATTTTGGTAGATTTATTTTTTACATTCTCATCAGAGAAGATATTAGATTCGTTCCAATATATATTTGTAAAATATTCAAAATTTAAAGCTGGTGTAAGAGAAATGAAGAATCCTTGTGTCCAAACGAATCGATTGACTTGTAAGTTAGAAGATTAATACATTTCATTGAAAAATAAGAAATTTATACTTTATTGTAATTTAATTTTTATTAAAATGTTAATGATATTAAAAATCAATATATAAAATAAAGTTTATAATAATAAAAATTAATATATGAAATAAACAACTTGTTTGAAAAAAATATGTATATTAAATATTTAATGCTTCATTAAATGAACACAAGCTAATTATGATATTTCGAACGATTTTGTGCGATTTCAGAGATTGAAGACATTTTAATCTATTTAAAAAAATTCCAATATTTTTCAAAATATTTTAATAGATTTTATGAGTTGTCATAGAATTTTAAATAATTTTTAAAAATTTCAAAAGATGCATAGTGACTTTAAGAAAAATTTCAGGATTTTTAAACGATTTCAAAACATTTGAATTGATTTTTAAAATAATTAATAACCTAAATACATATATACATAATAAAAAAAGAATTTTTCACAAACCACGAGCAGAGCATGCCCTTAAAAAGATATTTAATTTTACAAGTTTTATGGTTAATTTTTATGAATAAAAATGTTTTGAATTTTTTGAAAAGTCTTGAAATCCCAGAAACTTCTCTGAAATGACTTTAAATCTTTTATTGAAGATTTCAAGCGATTTCAGGACAATTATATTGATTTTGAAGATTTTCAAACGACGAATTCAAGACATTTTTATTCATGTCAAAAAACTTAAAAAAACATCTAATACACTTTAAAAATTATAAATTATATAAAGTTGTTTGCAGAAATAAACAAGTTCTCATTTGGCCATTTTTCAATAGGATAAGTAGTTTTTCTTTTAATCATGAAAAATATTGGTAAACAAAGTCGAGCGCGAAGCGCAAGTGCCCTGATGAGAATGTGCTCCTGAAGGTCGATGGAATCGTAGGTAAATTAGTTTTCGTTTGCATATCTTGCTGTAGTAATTTAAATAAAAATATGTAGGCGTAAGCGTCCCGAAGGGCGCAAGCGCCGCGAAGCGGGCAAGCGTCGCGAAGCGCGCATCACGATTTAGTGATGTTCGAAGAGTCTTTTCTCACTAGGGGTGATGTTTCCACCCGCGATATTGAAAAGTTTGGGATTTTTTTTTCAACGTTCATTTGAACGTTCAGAACTATTCATTCATATTTTTACATTCTCATCAGAGAGAATGTATTAGATTTGTGTAAAATTTGACCTCCCCAGTTTTCATCAAATGTCCACGTTTTGGGACCCCCTGAACTGGAAAAAAATGTTTTTACGAATGTGTCTGTCTGTCTGTCTGTAGATTTTTAGTTTGTGAGCACGATAACTTTCGAAAGAATTGACCGATTGGATTGTCCTTTGGTATACTCTTTTACTGTCCCAAAATAAAGGTCAAGTTCGTTGGGCAGCCATTTTGGATAAAAATTCAAAAAGTTGGAGCATTTTGAAAGTTTTTGAAACCACTTTTTTTTAATTTAAAAATTCTAATGACGGATGTTCGTAGTACTCAAAAAGTCGAACAATTTTTCCTAATGACTTTTTTGAATAAATAAAATTGAAAGACATAACATTTTGAAAATCCGAAAAAATGAAAGAAAACCTAAATTAGAAGTAAAACAACGCACGATATAAAAAAAAGTGTAAAGATGAAAAATGTTTTTTTTTGAACACTCTATAGGATAGGCATAATAACTTTTTGAATTTCCTTAAAAAATCGAAAATTCAAATTTTGAGCCAAATAACGCGAGATACAGAGAAAATGATAAGAAACATAATTATTGGCCTTAAAAAGATTTACAAGTTCTCCTTTGGCTATTTTTCAATAGGATGAGTAGTTTTCGTTTTAATCATGAAAAATATTGTTAAACAGAGTTGAGCGCGAAGCGCGAGTGCCCTGATGAGAATGTGCTCCTTAAGGTCGATAGAACCTTAAATAAATTGATATTCGTTTGCATTCCATTTCACTTTGTAGTAATTTAAATAAAAACAGGTGCAAGCGTGCGAAGCGCGACATGTGTATGAGAATGTTTTTTTTAGTTTCATAGAGTAGTTCGGAGCCTGGTATATAAACATATTACTCTTTAGCTTAATTAACTTTTGATATTCGCTACTCATGAACATGAATCGAAAGTAAATGAATGTATCGATTATTTATTCCTCGGGTGACAATTAAGAGGAATGGCAGAATACGAGGATTTATGTTTTCATTACCTACTGGAAATTATTGAACTAGGAGTAGCTTAGTACTTTTGTCAGATTAAATAACAGAACCTGACATGCGTTATAGTTCTCACAAAGTCTTTAATTCTCAGTTCTTGTTTAGACTCCATAAATCAGAATTAGTTATAATTTGGCTAATTGAATTATCGGTATTCAGATTTTGGAGAGTATATACATACATGTATAGAGAAATTGTTGGAATTCAAAACTAATATTATTCAATTTTAAACTTACAATCTGAAAGTTAATAAACGATATGCATTTAATGGATTCTGTGTTCAATTCTCGAGTTATATTATGTTAGTAAACAAGCTGTTTCAAGGGGAGTTTAGAACAATGTATGTAAATGTTTTAATACAAATGTTTTCTGATTTTAATAATGTTAACTCAAATTGTGTTTTCGTTTGTTATGTCCCAGTTTCTCTTCCTCTATAAGTATCAACTCGTTTGAATGTATTTATTCTGTTATCTTGAATCGATCCCTATTTGTCCTCTCCCCATCCTTATTTTTGATCATGTATATCGTAGTCTAGGGATGCATACCGAAAGTTATTTCTGCATTTGAGATACGTTAGAAACGTAACATGAAATGCAGGAGAGGGCTCTGTGTAGATCCTTTTCCAGATACTAAAGCTTGTTACGTCTGTGCCCGCAGCTACGGTATCCTATAACATATATGTATATTGTCATGTTTACCCATATGTTAATTTCGGTAGTGCACGAGCTCAGGACAGAACATTGTTTCGTTAAGCATTGATGTGAATATAAGCATGTCTGCGTAAATATCAACCTAGAATTTAAACTATGTTTTATAAGCTGGCGATTTCAACAACAATTATTATGTATCGGTATATGTATAATGATTTATGCTAGGTATGCTGCCGTCCTTTATTGAAAACCATTGAGTGCGCATTTCGAAAAATGCAAATAAGTGCGAACTAATAAAGCAGTTATAGTAAACCGTATCATGTTATTACTAGAAACTATATTCGAAGGGATCTTATATGAAAACTTAAGAAGATTGATGAAGCTATACAGCCTGAACTAACAAGACGAGTTGTAAAACAAGCTGAGTTGACGGTTTGAAATATTCTTAACTACGGGACGTACGGCTTTTATGAACTTTTGGCCGAACTTCATGCATTGGATCAATATTTCATTGTAAACATAGCATCGTTATGGGAAACTGGTTTTATAACTTTGAATCGTGCATAAGTCACAAGAAAAGTATTATGCTGAAAATCTACATGTCATATAAAACATATATTAGAGTGGCCAGCCAAATGTCAGGGAAGTCAGTGAAGTCAGGGAAATTTCAGGGAAATGCGAGAAGTTGTCAGGAAAAAGAGAAATTGACATTTATGTTAACTACGTTATTTTTGTCGTATTACATATTATATAAGTTTTATAATTTATTTAACAAATTTTAGAAACTATCCAAAGATTTCGAAAGATTAGAAATAATTTCCAGATATTCTCTGAGATTTCAAGAGATTTTCAATAATTTAAAAAAAATTTTAAGAGGTTTTTAGGAATGTTAAGTGATTACAAGAGATAAGGAAGTTTAGGGGATTCAAAGAATTTCAAGAAATTTTAAAGTTCCTTGTGAAATTTTAAAGGATTTCACGAGATTTTTATGATTTTCTAAAGATTTTGTGGAATTTTAAAAAGTTTTCAAAAATTATAAAAGTTTTTTTTACTTATTTTAAGGGATTTAAAAATTTTTCCTGGAATTATAAAGGATTTTAAGCGATTTTAAAAGGCATGTGAGAATTGTGAGAAATTTAAATTATTTTAAAGTGATTTTAAAGAATTTATATTTTTATCATAGAATTTGAAAGGATTTCACAAAATCTTATGATTTATAAAAGATTTTGTAGAAGTTTAAGGAATTTCAAGAGGCTTTCAAGAATTTAAAGAAATCTTTACGCATTTTAAGGGATTTTAAAGTTTTTCGTGGAATTTTAAAGGATTTTAAGAAGCTTTTAAAAATTGTAAGTAATTTTGACATTTTAAAAATGATTTTATGAAATTTTAATAGTCCTCATAGAATTAAAAAAAATTCCAAGTTATTGCTGATTTTTAAAGGATTTCATGGTATTTTAAATATTTTTGTGGAATTTTAATGGTATTTAAAGATGTTTTTAGGAATTTCAAAAGATTCCAGCAAATTTTAAGGGATTTCAATAGGTTTCCAATAATTTTAAGAAATTTTTGTGCAAATTTGAAGAGATTTCTTGGAATTTTAAGACGTTTCTAGGAATTTCAAGAAGTTTCAATGAATTTTAAGAGATCTTTTCAAAAGTTGTTGTAAATTCGAGAAATTTTAACGAATTTTATAAATGTTGTGAAGTGATTTTAAATTTCAAAAGATTTAGGGTGTTATTATACGAAATTTTTGAAAAATTGCAATAGTATTATTATTGAAAATTTATATGTATTTTTAATACTTTTCTGCCAGCGAAATTTATCTGGAGGTTGGGAAAAAGTCAGGGTAATGTCAGGGAAATGGCAGGGAAATGGCAGGGAAATGGCAGGGAAATTGAATCTCGTGGCCACCCTGTACATTTAAAAATTCTTAAAATATTTAATTCATTCAATACACTTGAAGCTCTTCGGGGGACTTGTATTTAAGTCCATTTCAGTAAAAGAAAATCCTTTCGTATTTTTATTGCTTGAAAAAAAGGCAATTCTCTCTACACTACGTCTGGTTTCACTATCTTCAAAATCTTAGGCTTTAGAAGTTCTTCCGTTCGATCGCATGGCAACGTTCAGTGAATGATATCAGCAAGGCTAGACATACATAGCTCTGCTTCGCTCTAGAGAGAAAGGCTATTACGCTTTCGACGTACGAGGCACTATACGAGCACTTAAAGGACGATGCATTCTCCCCTAGATCGTTCTTGGACCCATTTCTTGACGTTCATCTCTTGCGAAATCTGTCTTTGAAACGCACATTTTGTGGAAATCTTATGCGGTTGGAACTGCGGTTCGCTTCCAAATCGCTTCAGCATTACGTTTTCGTGAATTTTCACCACGTACATATTTCTCGGTCCTCGATAATAATGGCAGAGTGAGATTTTTCCGAGGCATATAAGACAAACGTCCTATTGCTATTTTATTCTACATCCTCTACTATAAGACGCCATTGATTATAGCTTTTATCGTCTACTAGAATGTCATCCTTTTTCCAATAATTTTTGCTTATGATAATTTGAAAAATCCTATAATAAAATATCTCAATCTTTGATACATTTATTTTAATTTCAAAACACTGAATCTCAGCAAAAATTTCAAGGGGTCCAATAGATTTTAAAGAATCAAAAATGATAATAATTTTGACTTTTCAATTATTTTTTTTCATTGTGCAACACTTTGATCCACTATTGAATCAAAATTTTAATACCTTGGAATTTAGTGTGTACTAAAGAAAATAGTAAAAAAGTACGAAAAAAGTACCACACAAAAAACGAATAAAGTAAAATTTGTGAGTGAGCTATAATTTTGTTTAGCTTAATTTATTAGAAGGCTCCATGTTAAGCAAGCAGGTTACGAAATTAGATACTTTTAAACTAATTAATTATCGTCAGCATCTTGGAGGCCATACGATAAGACGTTGCAACCATCGTAAAAGTAAACATTTACTGTTAATTAACTGAGAAGCGATTCTCTGAGAGGCTTCCTTTGATGAAACGAAGACGCAAGATCGTGTCATGGGTGGATGTAAAAAGTGATGTCTTTCATTTATTGATTTATTCCTAGCGCTTTTTTTTCTTCTGAAATAATTGATAATAAAATCATTCAAATTAAACTCCCATATTGTAAATTTTCAAAAAGAATGATCTTTACTATGTTTTAATGACACTTGAGACATTTAAAGGTGGAATAAGAATCTTATTCACTAGAAAGTTCAATTTGCCCTCGTTGCAATTATGTTAGCAAGCTGCAAGGAGGATTAACTTGTTACTCACGAAACTCACTGTTATAGCGGATTATTAAGCAAAGTTTCATATTCTCAGTACTGTTCATTAAATTGAGATAATGTGCAATTTTCGTTCAGCTGAAAATACAGACAGAATATTTATTAGAATCCCATAAATAAATTAATGTGATATATATATCTCGTAATCAACTTTTTTTTAAAATCAGACTCGAAAATAATTAAAGGATTCTAAAGAAATTCGCGGATTTTTAAAAATTTCAAGGGATTTCAGAAGTATTGAAGGAATTTGAAAGAATTTTCAAGATTAGAAATATTGCGAACGATTTTATGTGATTTTAAAAAATTTCTAGACATTTCGGATAAATTTACTAGTTTGAGGGGTTCAGCATCCTACTCCATTTAGTGATTATAATATTAATTACTATTTTCATTCAAATAAGGTCGAGAACCTCCCGTGTGGAAATAGCCCAGTTTGACCCGGCCAGAAGAAGGTTTCTGGCCACACCTGACTCAGCCAGGTTTAGGATTTCAAAATTACCCGGCTGGGACCGGACCGGGTTCCCACCGGGATCCAGTCGGGCCAACCCGGCAACACCTGTCTTAATCCTGTTTAATATCACGGTTTTTCAAAAATTTCAAGGGATTTCAGAAGTGTTTAAGGAATTTGAAAGCTTTTTCAAGATTAGAAATATTGACATTTCGGATAAATTTACTAGTTTGGGGGCGGGGCTCACCATCCTACGCCATTGGGGGATTATATATTTAAAATTTATTTAAAAAAAAAACACATGTCACATAGTGTTAGATCCGTAAGGTTTCCTTGTTAGAAAGGATAATTGAATTTTTTGCCAGTGGAGACGAAAAGTCAATTACGCATCTGATAAAATCCGATCTTCCCCTCCATCTTTTATCGTTTAGTATTTGCAGATTAGAAAAAGGCATGGACACCTCTTAAATCACTTTATTTGCTAATCGGCTCAGGACCACCTGATAATAAATGAGGGCTATTACAACAGACGGTAAATACAAAAAATGAAACCCAGCATGACAGAGTTTCCTCTGTAGAGGTAGTTTATGATATAAAGAAAATTACGACACTTTTATCTCACCAGCGACATCGCGATAGTGGCAAGAAATTTGCGGTTTTCACTTTACTTGAGCCCACTTAATGATAAATGCGATTTCTCCAAGAAGGTTGAGTTGGTGGTGGAAAGTTGGTTTCTAACTGGAATATAATCAAGATATAGTTGTGTACAGAGGGTAGCAGAAATGGCAACCCTGCATCTATCCTCTGATAGCTAAGGGTTTCGTCGGCGCACGGAATTACTTACGGGCCATTTAACGACGATTATATCCTCCCCTCTGATCTAACGTCTTATCATCCCCCCGAATTGCAATTCCTAGCTCATCCTGAAATACAGATTACAATATCGAGCCTCAGTTTCAGTTAGGTTACACAAGCTACAAACTTCAAAGTGGAGAGAATGTGATAGTGTACTTCCAACATTTATGTTACATGGTCAGAATAACATAGTCTCTAATGCACTATTAAACTCTACTCTCTCAATCTAAATTAGTTAAATCTTAATAATTAATTGTAATTGATGTTCAAAGATATATTCATCATGGAAAACTCAAATATAGTGAGTTAAACTATACTTGTTAATTCCAGTGTAGATTTTATATGGGGTTCTGACAAGGTCCTGGTCAGTTTTTCCCTACTTTTGATCTGGCCCTAACCAGATTAACTGGCAAGACCCACACAAGGCTTGTAACGCTTAGGCAGAAATTTGCCCTACTTAAGGAAATCTGATCAAGGCCTTGTCAGTTTACCGAAGAGATACCATAGTAAATACGCCACACATAGGGAAAACTGGTCAATACCCCATCAGGATTAAAAAACTATTCTGCGGAATGATGATCAATACTTGATTATTAAACTATCTAATTTTCTGAAAAGAATTTTTTTTCAAGTATTTGAAGGGATTTTAAATGATTAAGTGATTCTAGAGAATTTAAAAGGATTTCCAAAGAATGTAAGGATTTTCCACAGCTTTTACGAGATTAAAAAAATGATAAGATATCGTAAAGGACTTTAAGAGATTTTAAGGAATTGAAAAGGATTTCAAGAAATTTCAAGTGATTCTAGGGAATTTAAAAAGATTTTAAGAGGTTTTATAAGAAGTTTAAAGCGATTTCAAGAGATTTCAAGTAATTTTAAAAAGTTTTTAAGGAATTCCGTAAAAAATCATAATATTTTCAGCACTTTTAATTATTTAAAAATATTTGTAAATATTGTAAGAGATTTTTAAATAAAGTTAAAAAATCTCAAAGGATTTTAAAAGAATATGAAAAAAAAAATTAAAGAATTTTCAAGAAATTTCAGAGTTATTAAAACGTCATGCCAAAGAATTTCTAAGGATTTCAAGTAATTTTAAGAGGAATTTCAAAATATTCAGAAAAGTTTCAAAATTTTGAAGTAATTTGACAATAAAAAAATGTTTTAGTATTTTTACAAATTTCTAAAATCTCTGTGGTTTACTGAAATTATTTAAAAATTTTGTAATTTTTTAAAATCCCTTTAAATCTCTACTCCCGATCACACCCCAACAAATGCCCATGCAACTACTAATTGGGTTCTAGTTGAGGTTGTAACGCTGAGTGATGCTTATGCCCAAAATGGGGTTACCCTGTTAATGCCCGATGAATTTAAATATGATAAATTATTAAAATTTCATCATAATTGGTCACAAGACACAATCCAAATTACAACTAAAATACTATTTTACTAATAAAAATATTATATTTCAAGATTTTTTTACAAATAGGGTAAAACCTGTACCCCATAAAATATCTTAAAATCTTCAAAATCTGGTGAAATTCCATTGAATTTCGTAAAATCACGTAAAATTCCTTGAATTCCTTAAAATTACTCAAAATTCAAAATTCCGTGTTTGTCAACAATATTATAGAAATTATTAAATTTTAAAAATTTCAAATATAAAATGTAACCATCTCTTATATCTTTCATTTAGTAGAAACCGGACACAGAAAGAAAAAAGTTTTGAAACAAGCCCGAAAGGTCTAGTTTGTCTTATAATTTAAGCTAGTTTTTGAAACTAAATTTAAGCCTAAAAACTGGCTTAAAATTGAACACAAACTAGTCCTTTCGGGCTTGAGTAAAAACTTTTTTTTAGTGTGGAGAAATTATTATTTCAGTAATGAAATATATAAGACTATTACTAATTCAATTAATAAAACTCTTACTAATTCAGATTGAGAGAGTAAGTTCAGAATGACTTTTCTTTCAGAATTTCTTTTCTTCCAGAATTTCATTTCTTTAGGAAATGAAGACGTGTCTTCTTAATGTAAAACATAAAGTACAGTAGTAAAATAAAAGGGGAAAAGAAGTTGAAGACTAGGGAATGTCAGAGAGCTCAAGTATATTTCGTTGTAAATATTGGATTCAGAGGATTGGTTTGACTTAAATCGGAATATGAATCTGAACATGAATATTATGAATATAAAAAAATGAATATGGATTGTTGACTGGATGAAATTCAACACGAAAGATGACTCATGGATCAACGTCGAAATGATATCGATTTTTTTGCCTCTTAATCGCTCTCTCAAGTATTTTCATAAATAAATATAAATATATTTCACTCTCTTCTGCCAAGTTTCGTTTTTTCCTCTCCGTGTATTAAAAGAAAAAGTATCATTGCCAGATATTACTGAGACAAAGGATTCTCAAGCAGAGCATAATTTTCTGCAGGCGCGAGAACAAAAAAGTTGGGTACGAGTTAAAAAGACATAAAAGCGGCGCTATAAAAGCACACCTCCGTTATTTTCGAGCCCTCTATATACGCCCGCAAAGTTTTATTAGAATCGACTCTTTACTTCTAAAGTAGAACGCGAGAGTGACGCTATGCATTATAATCCTCCCTGCTGTGCTCCGTTAGAAATAAACCTGGTTAACAAGGATCTTGTCTTGTATCAAAACTGGTCGGTTTCTTCATCGAGTTTTCTCTCGCAAAAGCAAGCAAAAGTCATGCTACCAGTCTTTGCGTTACTTTCATCGGAAATCAAAGAGGGCGTTGATTCAGGAGGGTGGAGAGGTAGGGAACATCGGTAAGGACTGATACTTACAATTCAGAGCAGTGCACGCTTCCCCCAAAAGTTACATAGCTCTTTTCTGCTCTTGTATTCTCAGCGCTCACAGTTTAATCAGCAGCGAATTCGATTGCGTACGAAAAGCGGATAACGACGATAGTAGTTACCATAAGCTAGCAAACTGCGTGCCTAGCAAGTTTCTTCTTCCCAATGGAATTAAGCTGCAAATTGAGGCACACAGCCTAATTTTGTGGTGGTTGTAAAATGCGTATAAACGAAAAGTGCCAAGGGGAAGTTACGAGACTCGCTCGAATTAATTGCTGCAACGAGTGTAGTAAGCAAGGTGTATAATCTCAGCGAACAATTCCATGCTACTTGAAACACAGTTGTGCCCACTTGGCTGGGTTCAAAACTATAGTTTGTTGCTTGTATCTGCATCATAGTTTTCCAGGAGTACTTGTGTTCTAACGATTTCGAGAAATGCCTCCCAAGTTTCGACGTCTGAAGACTATTTTTCACAAACGATGCAGCAGCAGTTTCTAGTGTTTTAGGTAACTTTGAGGAGTTGTCTTAACTCTTAATCAGAACAATGCTTTCTTGGTCAGAATCAAGGCATTGTCTTATTAGTATCTTTTGTATATTATGTATATTGGTTCAACACTCTTGAATTAACTTTCAACGAGGAATTCAATGGTGAACTTTTTTGACCTTTGACCTTGACGGTGATCTTCAAGGTTTTTTCAAGGTCAATTTTTTTTTTGTTTTTTTTTTTTAAAGAAACCCATTGTAAATATTGAAGGTCAATCAAAGGTCATTTGAACTGCGGCAAGATTTTCAAGAAGATTAAGGAAGTTCTACACCCAAATATGTACGAATAGAATACTACAGTCAAAGGTCCATATAAAATTATGCAGGTCACACAAAGGTCATTTGAAATCAATAAGGTCTTCAGGGACGTCAACGCTATTCTTGAAGTAACTTTCAACGAGGTATTTAATGGTGACATTCACTTTGACCTTCACGATGACCTTGATGGAGTTTGTCAACGTTTACTTCACTTCTACAATTACTTAAAACATTTTCTTGGTCGATTTTATTGGGAAAGACACGTCGTTTGCGAGACTTGCCGAAGTTCAAATAACCTTTAATTGACCTTCAATATTTACATTTATTTTAATGTTTGACTTTGGTACATATTTGATCGTAAAATTTTCTGCTCTATCGATTTCCGATGTAAAACAGCGAGTTTCTATTTAAAAAAATATAATTGACTTTGTAAAAAAACTTGAAGGTCATCGGCAATGTCAAAGTGAAGGTCGTCATTGAAATCTTCGTTGAAAGTTACTTCAAGAGTGACTTTGAATTCCCTGAAAGCCTTGTTAATTTCTAATGACCTTAGAATGACCTTGAAGGTTACAATATAACTATGACTTGAGTACACACTCGAATCTAGAATTTCACGCTTTATCTGATGCCGATATAAAAAAAGGGGATTTCCATTTTAAAAAAAATCTGCCCGCTTACGCGGGCACATTCACCTGCACACGTCGCGCTTCGCGCGCCGTGTTGCTTTCGGGACGCTTGCGAGCGTCGCGACGTTTGCACCTATTTGTTTTTAAATTACTACAAAATGGAATGGAATGCAAACGAAAGTTAATTTACTTAAGGTTCTATCGACCTTAAAGAGCACATTCTCATCAGGGCACTCGCGCTTCGCGCTCGGCTTTGTTTAACAATATTTTTCATGATTAAAACGAAAACTACTCATCCTGTTGAAAAATGGGTCAAGGGGAGCTTGTAGATCCTTTTAAGGCCAATAATTATGTTTCTTATCATTTTCTCTGTATCTCGCGTTATTTGGTTCAAAATTTTAATTTTCGATTTTTTAAGGAAATTCAAAAAGTTTTTGTCAGTCCTATAGAGTGTTCAAAAAGAAACATTTTTCATCTTCAGACTTTTTTTCATATCGTATGTTTTTTGGCTTCTAATTCAAGATATATTTAATTTTTTTGGATTTTCAAAATATTATAAGTCTTTCAATTTCTTTTTATCCAAAAAAGTAATTAAGAAAAATTGTTCCTCTTTTTGAGTATTACGTACTTCCGTCATTAGAATTTTTAAATTAAAAAAAAAGTGGTTCAAAAATTTTAAAAATGCTCAAGTTTTTTTTAAATTTTTATCCAAAATGGCTGGCCAACGAACTTGACCTTCATTTTAGGACACTAAAAGAGTATACCAAAAGACAATCCAATCGGTCAATTCTTTCGAAAATTATCGTGCTAACAAACTAAAATCTACAGACAGACAGACACATTCGTAAAAACATGTTTTTCGGGTTCAGGGAGTCCCAAAACGTGGACATTTGATCAAAACTGGAGGGGTCAAATTTTACACAAATCTAATACATTCTCTCTGATGAGAATGTAACAAAGTTGACCTTGAAAAAACTTTGAAGGTTATCTTCAAGGTCAGAATGAAGGTCATCAATGAATTCCTTGTTGTATTTTCAAAGATAAAAAGGTATTTTAATTGTTATCATACAAATTTAAAGAATTTCAAGAAGTTTCTGGGAATTTTAAGAGATTTTCTCAAACTTTAAGAGATTTCGAGGGATTTTCGCTCTGTTTTCCGTGAAATTTTAAGAGATTTAGAAAGGTTTCTGGGATTTTCAGGGATTTTAAGTCATGTTGTGGAATTTCGAGGATTTTCGAAATTTTTCCTTTTTCGTAGGTTTATTCGTGAAATTTTAAGAGGTTTAGAAAGTTTTCTGAGATTTTAAGGGATTTTAAATGTAGTCATGGAATTTCCAAGGATTTTAGGGAAATTAAGAGATTTTAATGACTTTTGAAAGACTTTCTTGATATTTTTAAGGAGTATATAAAATTGAACGAGACTTCTAATAATTTTAAGGGATTTCAAGAAAGCTTTCTTATTTTTAAAGGATTTTATGGAATTTTTAATAATTTTCTGAAATCTGACGAGATTTTTAATACTTTTAATGGATTTTAAAGGATTTTAAAATATTATTGTAGAATTTTAAACGATTCGAACATATTTGATCGGATTTAAAAGCTTGTAAAATTTGTCAGGGTATTTTATTGAGGGATTTAAAAAAATGTTTATGTTTTTTAAAAGATTTAGTAGATTCTTCATCTCATAAAAACGCATAATTACATTCTCATCAGAGAGAATGTATTAGATTTGTATAAAATTTGACCCCCCCAGTTTTCATCAAATGTCCACGTTTTGTGACCCCCTGAACCCGAAAAACATGTTTTTACGAATGTGTCTGTCTGTCTGTAGATTTTAGTTTGTTAGTCCTTTGGTATACTTTTTTATTGTCCCATTTTGAAAATCCAAAAAAATGAAATAAAACTTGAATTAGAAGCCAAACAACGCACGATATGAAAAAAAGTCTAAAGATAAAAAATGTTTCTTTTTGAACACTCTATAGGATAGGTATTGTTAAACAAAGCCGAGCGCGAAGCGCGAGTGCCCTGATGAGAATGTGCTCCTTAAGATCGATAGAACCTTAAGTAAATTAGCTTTCGTTTGCATTCCATTCCATTTTGTAGTAATTTAAAAACAAATAGGTGCAAACGTCGCGACGTATCTATGAGAATGTGTCCGCGTAAGCGGGCAGATTTTTTTAAAAGTAGATTTGTACCCTGAGAAAAAAATACTCGGAAATCAATAAATATACTTTTGAATCAATAAATCTCTTCCAAAAGCAGATATTTTATTGATTCAAATGTATATACTTTAAAATGTGTAATATCACTATTGTATGGTAATGATTAATTCTGGTTTCATTAAAAATTCATTTGAATCAATAAAATATCTGCTTTTGGAAGAGATTTATTGATTCAAACGTATATTTATTGATTTCCGCGTATTTTTTCCTCAGTTTATAGAATCTGCTAGACATATTATAAAAATTGTAGAATTATTTTTTATATTTTATGGAAATATTTTTCTCAGTAGGAAAAACATTAAAATACTTCCAACTTTTTCGCGCCAAGTTTAAGTTCCGCGCAATGTAAAAAATGTCAGATTCTATAGAAAGTTATCTTTAAAGCTCCAGAGATAAAAAAAAAAAAATGTTCATCATGTCGAAAAGTTATTGATATTTTTATAAAACACTGAGTGAGATTTGACCATTTTTTGCAATCTTCTTTAAAAAATGGAGAAAGTAAGGATATGACGGTGATTCTCGCACGCTATAAAAATATGCGTTACTCTCGTTAAACTGTCGGAATGAATTTATCGTTTCACTAAATCAAAGAGTTTCAAATCTCAAACAGTTTTGCGAGTAAAGAGATTCAGTGACTGCGAATTTTAATGACGAAAAGGAGATAAAATCTATTCGTTTAACAGTTTTCGTAAACTCGATCCAAATGCGTTAGAGATTCCATAAAATTCCTCATAATGACGTGAAATTCAAACCTCGTTAAAACTCTTAAACTTCCCCAAAATTCAAAAACTTTTTCAAAATTTGATGTATTGAAGAGTATAAAATCTGGGCACTTCTTCAATGTAAATGCTTATTCATACCTAACTTTACTCAACACTTAAAAACATGTTTTTATCAAAAAAGACGGATCTCTTTGTATACTATATGAATTTTTACTATATAAATCTTGTAAATTGAAGTTGAAGCGCTCGTAAATTAGAGTTCATGTAATATGAAAGCAGGACAAGAGATGGTTTCGCTCAGTATTTTGAAAGAGCTAATTGGAGCATAAACTTGTCTTAAACCTCAAGAATCGGCATTTCGAGCATCTCTTAATTCTGAGGAAATTTCTGTAGTCACATAACACTGGCAGACGACTTATAACAGGGACTCATTAGAGAATATTACTGATGCTAGAATTTCGAATGTAATTTTAAGACTTCCCTTGTCTTGAAAATATTTGTCAACGTGGCAAAAATGATATATTCTTCCCTTTAAATCAGATTAGGGATGATTGCGCGAAATTTGTTAGTGTGGATTGTGGAAATCCACTTATTTTAGTTTTAGGGCAATAGAGTGTGATATGTTTACAGCTTACAACATAATAAACAAGTTTATTTAACTGCTGCTTGGCGAGAGAAAACCATAATTCTGCAGACGTTACATCTGGGTAGATAAAGCGTTATGAGGGTAGTGAAACACACCCTCGCGAGAATTGGTTAACACTAAATGTATATATACACATCTTTAACTATTCAACATTTCATTGATCGTTACTTAAATTTATTTCGTGCAATGAAATCAAGTTTTTTCAGGAAATTCGTATTTTTCCCACCATCATCTTTCCTAACTCCTTTTTCTAAACCACTTTTCACACCCCTCTTTTCGAATGTAAATTTTTCTTTTCAACTTTTCCACTTTCCCGTGATGGAAAATATATATCCAATGTGAAAAAATGTAATTTACTAGTAAGTAAATGTAAACTTCAATCTGTGTATGTATGAAATCGAGTTTTTTATATATATGTTTTCCGATATAGATTTACACTCCCCTTTTTTTTAAAAATATTTTGATGATCGTTGCGAACTTGTTTAATTTTGTTAATTTTCTTTTTTAATTTTTACTTTCTCATCAGAGAAGGTGTTAGATTTTATTTATTTATTTTTGTAATTTTTGTGATCCTTTTTAAAAATTTTCAAATAACTAGCAATTTTTTTAAATCGAAATCACGAGAAATAGAAATTGCCAAAGATAATGAGAGAAATCAGAAGGTCGAGGTGACGTGGTATGGAAAGATGGTGGATTGAGTGAGTCAAAGGAAATTCTTGAGGGAAGCAGGGGTTTTGACCCTTTATCGACTGTTTCGTAATTGTTCCAATTTTTCCAGAAAATACTTTGCTCTAGATGATTTTTTTCAATAAAATAGGAATTAATTATCTGCTGATTTATTGTTTGAAATCCTTGAATCACAGATTCGCTGAACAAGAATTTCTGCGAGATATATAGAGTTCTTGTCGTGGAGTGCCGAGCCACAAGTTGGAAACCATTCTTATGCAATCTAAAAGTTTTAATGACGTCGCAGTCCGGAGATAGCCAATATTCACTTCGTTCCGTCACTTTTTCCAGACGTCCTTCTTCATTTTATTGTGCAAACGAATCGACGGTTCCTCGGCTTCCTTGAAGAACTTGTTTGTCAATTACACAGGATAATGTCGTCCTTAAGTATCCTCTGCAAACACTGTCCGTTTTATCTCGTTCAAACACTGTTTCTGTCATCTTGCAACTGAAGGATAAATAAAGAGGCAAATAAAGTAGTAGGTGCGCATAAAAACGAGATCAATATTCTTTAAGGATTATGTATAAAACTCACTCTTGCGTGATATTAAAGAATTTTCAATTGCGTTGATAATAACAAGGCATGCTTCAATAGTTTAGATTATTTTTAATATATGCACATATATATATATATATATATATATATATATAT
>UCOH01006700.1:0-10974 GCA_900474275.1 Synergus japonicus
CTGACGCGGTTGTAGTGCGACACGACACGCCCATCAGAGATACGTCACAGTGAGAATCAAATCTTCAATTCGATTCTCCCGTCTAAATGGTGATATGAAGTAAATTTATTTTTATTTAATTATTGGTCGTCACTCTAATTTGTTCATGAAAATTTATAGCGAACTATGTTCTCGAGTTGTATTATGAACTAACTCGCATCAGACCACGATTACGTAATGAATGTTAATATAAGCCTATTGCAAAATTTTGATCTTCGGTTATATGATCCATCATCCATCGATTCTCAAATGTTTATTGTTTATTTAGCGAATTAAATTGTTTCTCAAATGAAGATTATTGTCTCTAATCATTTTTCCGGAATATTACTCGTGACCTTGAGACACTACCTGAGCTAGTAACTGTTTATTTGTAGGGTTTTCAGGATTTTTGGAATTCATCGTTATTTATCTAATATAAATAACTGGCGCGTAATAAATTTGAGTTCCGCAATTAAAAGAATAGGATTGTCGAGACGTAGTTCCGTGCCTGGTTTTCGAAGTGCACGTTACAGTACTCAATTTAAAATGGAGGACGAGAATAGGTTGCTCAAGCGCGAACTCGAGCATTTAACTAACCAGCTAGATTCAATGCGCACTGACGCTTACACCAGCCCTAAAATTCCACCATTTTATCGCTCCGATTCAGCCTCGTGGTTCGCGATTATCGACGCTCAGTTCGCAAAGGCTCGAATAACAACTGAACATACAAAAGCTGTTCATTTGATCGCTTCTTTGGAACCGGATGTGATTCCAGTTATTCGCGATATAATTCATCAAGAACCTGCTTCTATCAATCTTTATTCAGATATGAGAGAGCGCATTATATCCAGCTTCTCAATTTCACCTGAAGTACGTCTTCGACAGTTGCTTTATGGACAGGTTATTTCAGAAGGAAAACCAACGCTTTTCCTCTTGCGCCTTAAAAGCTTAAACGACAATAAATGCAATGAAGCGGTTATCAAGAGCATTTTCATGGAACAAATGCCTTCTCACGTTAGATCTCTTTTAGTAGCTGCCAAAAACGCAACGCTCCAAGAGCTTGCGGAAATGGCAGACAAAATTGTTGCTGTTACTGGTAGCGATTTTCAATTCACATCAGCTGTAGCTCACTTGCCATCAAGTTAGTCTACAAATTCAAATCGAGATGCTTTCACATCTATATTAGAAAAAGTTGCTCATACCATGCAACTTCTCAATGAAAATCTTAAGGATCAACAATCTTTCCGTCGCTATCGCGCTCCACAACGTCAGTTTCGCTCGAGACCACATTCTAAAAATAAAAACAAATTTAATCATTCTAAATCACCATCAACCTCACGTGGTTCGCATAACGAATCATTCTGTTGGTATCATAACAAGTTCGCTTCTAAGGCGGAACGTTGCACTCAACCTTGTGCTTGGAACAAAAATAGCGATTCAAAAAACTGATTCAGCCACTCTGTACTGAGGCAACATACAGTGGCAACACAACATCCAAACGCCTACACTTTCGAGATAAAATCTCAGGTTTAATTTTTCTCATTGATACTGGTTCAGACGTTTCTCTGCTTCCAGCAGATAAAAAAATTCGCAAGAATTTTCCAGACGATCTAACGCTCATCGCTGCTAATAATTCCAAAGTCAACACTTTTGGAACAAAAAGAATAAACCTGGATATCAATTTAAGACGTAAATTTTCATGGAACTTTCTTGTAGCAGCGGTTCCGCACCCCATCATAGGTGCTGATCTGCTCGCTCATTTCAAATTAGTTCCTCAATTACATAAGTCTTGTCTTACTGATTCAATCACAGGTCTTCACACTTTTGGCACTCTAAAAATAGCAGAAATCCACAGCGTCAGTATATTGCAAAACAATAATAGTAAATTTACTAAAATTCTGGAATCTTTTCCGGAAATTACTCTTGTTACGTCAAATCTGAAAATACCAGTATCAGATGTTCAACACCATATTATCACAAATGGTCAACCTGTTTCTGAACGTGCTCGACGCCTCGCACCAGACAAATTAGCCGCCGCTAAGGCTATTTTCAAGCAAATGGTGGACGATAGCATATGTCAGCCATCTAGTAGTCCATGGGTTACCCCCATTCATATGATCAAGAAAAAGTCTGGCGAATGGCGCGTCTGCGGAGATTATAGGCGTCTTAACACAATCACAGTTCCGGATCGCTATCCCGTTCCACACATACACGACTTCACAGCCAACCTAAAAGGCAAAACAATATTCTCTAAAATCGATCTCCAAATGGCTTACAACCAAATTCCAATTGCACCAGCCGTCATTCCAAAAACAGCGGTCATAACACCTTTCGGCTTATCTGAATATGTAAACATGACTTTTGGTTTACGTAATGCCAGTCAAACTTCCCAGCGCTACATCAATCGCGCTTTAGGAGATCTTGATTTTGTCTTCACTTACATCGATGACATTCTCATCGCCTCCTCTTCTTCGGAGGAACATGAGAGTCATCTTAGAATTGTTTTCAGTAGGCTTCGAGATTTTGCACTCCGCATCAACGCTCATAAATGCGAATTTGGTACCTCAGAACTTGAGTTTCTTGGATACCAAATCAATTCAAAAGGTTGCACACCAATCAATGACAAGGTCAAAGCTATTTTGGATTTTCCAAAACCAAAAACTGTTTGCGACCTTCGCCGCTTTCTCGGTATGATTAACTTCTACCGTAGATGCATACCCCATGCGGCAGAAACTCAAGCACCATTACATGTATTCATCTGTGAATCTCGTAGGAATGATAAACGTGTAATTCCATGGACAAAAGAAACTGAAGCCGCCTTCATTAAAATCAAAAATAACTTAGCTAAAGCTGCTCTTCTCGTTCATCCATCTCATGATGCCGATACTCGTATCGTTACTGACGCATCCAATATCGGCATGGGAGCTTCTCTCGAGCAATTCATCGACAACACTTGGAAACCTCTAGCTTTCTTTTCTAAGAAATTTTCTTCTTCACAACTTAACTACAGCGCTTACGATTGTGAACTTACGGCAATTTTTGAAGTAATTCGTCACTTCAGATATTTTCTTGAAGGACGAATCTTCAAAATTGTCACGGATCATAAACCAATTATTTATGCATTCACACAACGCTCAGAAAAAATTTCGCAAAGACAGCAAAGACAAATTGCTTACATCTCTCAATTTACAACTTCAATTGAACATGTTGCTGGCACTAACATGTTGTCGCCGACTCTCTATCTAGAGTCGAAGCTATTTCCTTACCAACAGATTTCAGTCTTGCTGAACTTGCTCGAGAACAAACCAATGATGATGAACTTAAAAAGTTACTTTCCAGTTCCGATACTTCTTTAAATCTCAATCGGTTACAGTGGGGGGCGGATCGCACTTCAATCTTATGCGATCTCAGGCTCGAATTTACGTCCTTACGTACCACTATCTTTACGTAGACGAATTTTTGATACTTTTCACAATTTAGCTCATCCAGGCGCCAAAGCTACAGATAGACTGATTCGTCAGCGCTATGTTTGGCCTGCCATGCACCGCAACATCAAACTCTGGTGCAAAAATTGTTTAAAGTGTCAACAATCAAAAGTTTCGCGACATAACCATCTAATTCCAGCAGAAATAGTTGCTCCGGAATCTCGTTTCAGTCATGTCCACATTGACATAATTGGACCTCTTCCTGAGAGCAACGGTTACAAATACAGCTTGACTATTATTGATCGCTTTTCGAGATGACCTGAAGCTATTCCAATTCACAACATTGAAGCACTCACTGTTTGCAGAGCATTTACTGACCAGTGGATTTCTAGGTATGGAACTCCGGAGACTCTAACCTCCGATCAAGGAGCTCAGTTTGAATCGCAGCTTTTTACTGCCTTATTGCAACTTGTCGGCTGCAATCGCATCAGGACTACCGCCTACCATCCCGCTTCGAACGGCATGGTGGAATGGTGGCATCGTTCACTCAAAGTAGCGATCATGTGCAACGCTAATCGCGACTGGACATTGTCCTTATCGACAGTCTTGCTTGGACTTCGTTGCAGCGTTACGAACGTCGGCGCTTCGCCTGCCGAGTTCGTGTTTGGCACAACCTTGAGAATTCCTGGTGAATTCGTTCTCCATGAAGAAATCTCACCCAATCCTCATTTCTTTTTGGAAGAGTTTCGCGAACACGTGCGAAAACTTAAACCTGTGCCTGTTGCACAAAAATTTAAACTTAAACCATTTTTCTTTCACGATCTTAAAAAATGTACTCACGTTTTCTTACGCAATCACACTAAGAAGTCTCTTGAGAGACCATAGACTGGTCCTCACAAGATTATAAGTCGATCCAATGATCGAATTTTTGAGATTAATGTAAATGGCACACCTCGCCAAGTCTCCGTTGAACATCTCAAACCAGCTCACTTTGCTCGTGACGACATCGAACACATTCTTTCAGACGGAGGTGGTGTAGTTCCCGCCTCAGGCGTGAATTCATCCTTCCGCTTACATCCAAAGAGAAAAAAGACTGTACATTTTGCTTTTTAAATTTAACTTCAATCTTCTCAATATACTGTTTCTGAATAATCAGATCATTATATTTTTCAATTTCTTAGCAACTTTCTAAATTTTTCGTAAGTTACAACCAACTTCAAGTGTCGCTATAAACACTATTTAACATCCTTCGAACATCGAAGCACAGCTCATATTTTCAAATTACAAAATGTCAAGTAACTTTCATCGACTCAACGAATCCATTTATTTGTAATGAATACTATTATGTGATATTAGCTAGGTTAATTTCAAGTACCGGTACTCTGTGATAAACATTTTTATTATATTCATTACGACCAATTTTATATCAAATGGCAAAAAACTATTATTACTTCGATTTACATACATACTTGTAGACAATTCAACATATGATCACAAACAACATTCATATACTTTTAATGTAATATTTTTAACTTGATATGCACGTATGCACAAAATTTTAACTCATCAAACTCTTACTTCTCAGTATTCAAATACAATCATCAAACAATATTTATTTATATTTTTATGGCAATCTAGTAAACTATTTAAATTGTAAATAATGTAAATAATAGATTTAACATTGACTTAGTCTTACTAGATTTTACCAATTGTTAAAATTTATGTCTTAATGACACTGTTTTCAAAAATGTTTTCTCTCTTATGATTGTATAAACATCTCTTCTACGCAGTAGTTTAATCGTCTAATAAATTTTCAATTGTATTAAACTCTGGGGGGAGTACTGTAGGGATCATACATTTGATCTAAGAATCGAGTTTCCCTTCTACTACAACTTTGTGTTCTACGGCTGAGAATTACAATTTGCAAGTCACCCCCTCTCCTCGCTCTGCGTAGCGACCGCCATACTCTATTCATTACTTTGTCACTTCGGTCAGAGATACAGTGAGAGTCGGTTATACATCTATCAACTGTGTACGGCGTTAGTTAATTAATAAAGAGTTAATTACAAGAAGTATTTTAGTGAACTTTAATTGCTCCTGCATACATATATCTATAGACATATAGATATATATCTTTATAGGAAGTGTCGATAAACGCCGCGGTATCAAGTTCCTATATACAGACTTCAGTATAAGCCTTACTTTCTCTAGATCTGACCGTGAAGCGTAAAGGACGCTCTGTGATAAATAAAGAGTATTTCTATTATAAAAGTTATTAAACTGTGCACAGTGTTTGTTTATTCAATCCTATAAGATCCTCACGGTTCAACAGGTTATGGTACCCAGCACGCTTCCGCTAAATAAAGTTTTACAAGTATAAAAGTAAGTACTAATAAAACGTGTTAGAGAACTTAGAGAAAAATAGAAGCAATGTAGAATGTAGCATCAATTTTCAATTCAAATACTCTGATTCTAATAGAAAAAAGAAAGAATAGAGTAAATAGAGTGCTAAATAGATTAAATAAAGTGAATTTAGAGTAAAAAGTGATTTTTTTTTCCTCGAATATTGGTGACGCTTTCTTAACGGAAATTTTTTTTTAAGAACACCAGAAAATGCAACGTGAGTGTTCAAATCTAGAGAATTTGCAGTGTAAAAAGAAATAAAATAATTGCTAGAGTTAATTAAATTAGAAGCCAACATCAGTGCATAGACGGAAAATTTATCGAGAACCGGCGTCATTTCGCCCTGATTGAAACACGTGGTGACGCGCTTGATAGAGAATTGGCGCGAAAAAGCCGCCATCTTGTTACAATTGCGTTCGCAAAGGCGCGCAAGTGTTAGAGAGAGAAAGATAGAGGCGAACCTTTGTGAAAGGCACACTACGCACTAGAGAGCGTGTGTGAGATATATATTAGATGCGAAAAACATAGATGTACATAATTTTTTAATTACATAGATGCACATATTTTTTTAGAAGATATACATAATGTATATGTTGTACAACACATTTATAAATATATATAAATGGATATATACATATATTCTTACAGAAATGTAAATACTAAAATTTGAGTGAGCTTTAGACGGATAAATAGAGGTATATACATATAAATAGAGTGTATTTAAATAATTAAAAATTATTTCTTATTCTCCAAAAGTCTAGATTGTTGCACTGTGTACAGTCAACGTCTAATATGACTTAGTGATTGTGGGAATTGTCAACTTGGTTTTACAAACGTGTGCGATCGCCCCTTGTGAGTAACTTGCGCTAAGTATAGTCAATCGAAAGTAAGGGAGCACGTGAGTGATTTCAGGTCGGCATGAACCATGATTACTGATTTCAGACCGGATTTGTTGGATGTATCTGACAAATTTGGAATGTTATCAACAGACCTTCTAAAAATAATAGATGAAATGTTCGGTATTTTTAGAAGCAAGATAATAGCTCAACAAATGAGAAGGTCGGAGAGAATAAGACAGGACAGAATGGTGACAAGGGAACAATAAATCCTGAAACTACAGATATTAGAGTAGAACAGTTAAACAGTTTAGAGTTTAATAGAGAGTCAATCCACAATTGAAATTTTAGAAAAATCCGAACATTTTTAGAACACTGTTTTTCTTATTTGTAGAAGTATCTAAGATAGATGGTACGAATGACATCAACACCATTTCTGCAGTTCCTGAAGCACCAAACACCTCGGCTGGCAATTCAATTGACCAAGCTGTAGATGACCTAATCGACTTTTCAACGTTTGTGGAGCCGGGCTCCACAACTGCTACAAGTGCTATGCCAACTGGCACTTTAATCGACACTGAGCTAAGTACACTGATTGCTTTCCCACCCACCGTTAACAACACAAGTGTTGTAGATGTGTCAGACACAATAGCACCAACTACAACTGCGAGTGTTCCAGTTAATCATTTATTGACTTCACTGGAACAAATGTACAACATTCAAAGCAAAGTATGGCCACACATCAGCCAGTCACTACAATATTCCAAGGAGGTGATGGCTGCCCCGAATACTAATAATCTAGATGATTCCCAAAATCAACCAACAATGTTTAACAATACAGTAAATGAAATTTCTCAAATCAACACAAACAATGACATAAGTACTCAACTTAGTCAAACTTTCGGAGCACTTACTAAAACACTTGAGTCAAATAATACTAATTCCAAAGCTGCATTTAAAACAGACTATATTTTAAATTCTAAAAGTAACTTGAATGTTTGGTTAGATAGATTGAACTCTGAATTACAAGCTAAAGACTTGTTAAATGTAATAAATGTTGACGTTCCACCAAAAGAACCTTCACATTAGATGAATCAAACAAAAGATCTACTTTGGTTAGAGACATAATTATTAATCACATAGATGAAAATTATCACAAATTAATCATGAATTTAACCAGCCCCATTGAGATTATCAATAAAATAAAAGAACGTAGACGAATAGAAGCAAACATAGATGATGCCGGTGTTAGGGCAACACTGTATAGCTTAAACTTAAAGAAAAATGAAAAAGTATCTGATTTTGTTGAAAAATTTGATTCTATTGTTAGAGAGTACGAAATGTGTGATACAGTGGTTCCCTTCATCGAAGCTGAGAAAAGATCTGCATTTCTCAAGGCAGTTCTAGATGCATATCCTAGAATTAGAGAAATGGAAATCATTACTCAACTGACCTCAAACACTAACATGACATTAGATCAACTTAAGAATTCTCTTTTAAAGTTAGAAGCTGTCAAAAGAAATAGAGCCGGAGTCAGCACAGCTAATTCCAATATGGCTAGAGGAAGTGGTGGCACTTCAAATCCTACACAGGAGAATTGCTACCACTGCAACAAACCTGGACACGACCAGCAATCGTGTCCACTCGTTACATACGGAGTTTGGTTCTGCTTTGCGTGCAAAAAGATAATCAATCACCAAAGCAAAGATTGTACTCAGTATGATCAACAAAAACATCAGTAGCGTAGAGAAAATAGAAGGTATGTTAGAGGAAATTTTCAAAACAATAACAATAGAGGCTCTTATAGAGGTGGTGAAAATAACGATAATAGAAGAAATAGAAGTGAAAATAACTTTAGAGGAAGAGGTAATAGAAGTTGGGTTAATTCAAATAGTAGAGGTAGGGGAGGTTTATTTAAAAGAGGACAAGTACGTTCTTATACCCCTGGAAACGCTAAAAGTAACCAAAAGTTCGTCAAGGCTGCTCAAGCAGAATTAAAAGGTAAGAAAGTAAGCCATACCAATATTAACACTGTAACCCTGTTAGCAGATTCGGGAGCAACCGAACATATAATTAATACAGGCTTTGTCTTACAAAATTTTCAAAAATGTCCTGGAGCGGTAATTAAGAGCGCTAATAAAAACAAATCCGCTGACATTGAAATAGATGACAAGGAAGATTTATTCATTAATAAATTAGATGAAAAGGGTCAACAAATTAAATTAACTAATGTACTAGTTGCACAAAATATCTCTGATAATCTGCTGTCCTTAAGACATTTTGCAGACGCAGGTTTTGGTATATATCTAGATGATACAACCCTTAAAATTTTTGATAAAGAATCTGGATTTGAATATTTAAATGGTATTTATGAGAAACTTAATTGGTTAATTAAATTAGACATTAAAAATCTAGATGATAAAATAGAAAGCGATTATTATCAAAAATATACTTGCTGTGCTCGTATGGTTACATTAGACGAACCAGATAATCAATCTCAAACATTAGAACTAGAAAAGATTCAAGAGACAAATTTTGAAAGAGAGTTAGACTTAAATATTCTTACTTCCAAACATAGTTCCTATAAAGACTTTGATAATTGCAATTTAGATGATTTGAACAATGACAACAATATAGATGATTTATTTATGTCATTCGAATTAGAGAAAAAGTATACGGAAGAGTTAGATGCAGGAATGCTTTGGCATGTTAGATTAGGTCATCCTTCCTTAGAGTATCTTAGCAAACTTCAGAAATTAGATAAGAATCTTGAAAAAGTAAAATTTAATGAAAACATTAAAAATTGAGAAGTTTGCATCTTAGCAAAAATTAGTAGATTACCTTTCACTGAAAGTAGAACTAGAGCTGATAAACCTCTTAAACTAACTCATGTTGATATAATGAGACCTTTTAGGTCCAATTCACACCCAGGTAGAAAACGTTTTATAATTACGTTTATAGATGATTTCTCAAAATTCGCTATCGCGTATGCTATTAAAAATAAATCAGAAGCCGGTAATTGTTTAGAAACTTATTTGATGACGATGAAAAACTTATTAGGCGAAAATTCACAGTCCTGTTATATTTGAGCAGACAATGCGAAAGAATTCATAGGAGGGAAATTCCAAGAAATAATGGAATTAGAGAAAATAGAATGTAACTTCTCAAATCCCTATACACCCTCTCAAAATGGTACAGCCGAGAGATTCAATAGAACCTTAATAGAGAAAATTAGATCCCTCATGATAGATTCAGGATTGCTCAAAACTATGTGGAACTTAGCTTTAGAATTTGCGGTACATCTATACAATAGATCACCAAATTCATCCATAGATTTTCAAACACCTTTGAAAATTATTTCTCCCACATGTAAATGTCACATAGACAAAATTAGACGTTTTGGTAGTATTGCATATTATAAGAAACCTATTTCGAAAACAAAATTATGCGATAGAGCAATTAAAACTATCTTAGTAGGACAAACAGCAAATGGATACATACTTTGGTATCCACAAACCGGAAAATTAATCACATCAAAGCATGTAAAAATTAGAGAAAAACTAACTTATAAAAACATTAACAAAAGTAATGAATCATATGATGACATTGTGTTAGATCATGATTCCAACTCAGAAAATCTAGGGGAAAAGTTAATAGATTTGTACGAAGAAAATTCTTTAGAGCCACAAATAGATGTATCAAAAGATAAGATTATTGAAAACAAAACTAGATCGAAAAATAATAAACGAAAAATAGATTTAGAGTCCAATCAAAATAATTCAGAACAAGTAACTAGAAAACAACCTAAGAGAAATTGTTCCGTCGTCACAATACTTTTTATAAACCTAATTTTATTATTTTAATTCTTCGCGCGATTATAGACCAATCAAGCGGTAGAATAAAGGACAAGCGCTCCTGCGCATGAACGGCGTTGGCAGTACACATTTATTAGCATTCAATCATAATCGATCGTGCCGTGCAGAGCTCTCGCGTGCTTATATCTCGTATCGTATGCCCTTGCGCAAAAAAAGCCTGTTCTCACCTAGAGTTCGGAAACCGTTCGACTCTGTTCGATCGGAGGTCCCTCGTCGGATCAACAAAATCATATAAAATCAAACAACCACGTGTGTGATGCCAACGCCGATTCTCGCGTCTTGTTTTTGTGTTAAAGTTTTAGTTATCATATCTCTAAAGTGTAGCAAACCCTCGTGGTGAATTCTACATAGAATTCTCCTTTGTAGATTGCTACGCGAGCAAGTGTACATGGGTCGTATGACTCATTACGCGAGAAA